>CM042834.1:25364761-25382261 GCA_023653725.1 Bungarus multicinctus
ATGTTACCCAAGCAGCAGATTCCCCCCTCTCCGTGTCACTGAAATAGTCTAATGAAATGGCAGAACCAATACGATTAGTTCCAGCTGCGTCACAGGAGTTACCAGAACGTGATTGTACACAGTCATGAACTGCTTCCAGGACTCTGGCTCCAGATTTTGCCTCAAAGTTGACTCCGGAAGCCTTTTCCAATAATAGATAGAGCCACAAGGCAGTGGAGGTTTGAAATCAGAGTTTCCCTTCTTCTAGGAGATGGTTCTACCATTTTATCTGCCGTTGGGGCATAAAGCCCTCTTCCGCCTTCAAGACTGTTGGCCATCTTTTCCTGTAACCCCGAAAAGGGGCCCTTATGAGGTGCTACCAGCCTGGCCAGCTGGACCAAGGTTTTTAAAGGAGGTATTACTCCTCCGGCACTCCTCCTCACTCCAGGATGCCCAGCTCGGCTTCATTTGCAGTTATCAATTTACAATATTGTCTTGCCTTACCGATATTTGAGGATGCCTCACTGACAACATGATGGTGATGATGATGGAAGAGATGGTGATGGAAGCTGAGATCTGCCCCAACTCCCTGCTGCTACATGGATGCTCACTTAGGTTCCCCTTTGTAGTTCATCTCAGAGCTTTTGAGACCATCTGAAAGGAAGATGTGGCCCAAAAGATCCTGGTTATCCCAAAGGTGCTTTTCCAAAAGGCAAGTGGACTTTCTTGGATTCTCCCCTCCCCCCACTTTGAAAACATTTCGCTTCTCATCCAAGAGGCTTCTTGAAGTCATGTTCCATTCGGTTCAGTTCCATTCAGCAAAAATGTTTTTCAGATTGGAAAAAAAACAAACCCCAGGAATGTCCAGTTGCTTTTTAGAAAAACACCTTTGGGACAACATGACGTGGATAATTAAGAATCTCCATAGACAAGAACCTGTATGATAGGATGCAGGATGAACATGGACCAAAGCAGGAGGGGCCTTTCTTGATGTCTGGGACAAGCTCCTTCCTGCTCCATTGTGCCCACTCCTCCTCTGATCTCCCAATATTTTAGTTTTCAAAACCCTGATAGATCTATGTCCAGAAATGGCTTGAGTAATAGATTATCTGCCATTGAGGCACTGTCAAGGTTCCAGAAATTATCCGTTCCAGTCAGTAACTCCGAGACAACCATAATCTCAAAGGGCTTTATTAAAACAGAAACTTGCCACGTCTGTGGAATTCCGAAACTAAAGTTTCCTCCCAGACTTCCCACAAGACTCAACTTATACCCACCCCTTTTCTTTCACATTATAAATCACGTGAACCAATCACCCTTCAGTTACAATTCTGGCTACGCCATAGAGAATGACCTTGAAGGTATTATATATCTATTTTGTCTACTGAAAGCTACTCAAACAACAACAGCCCCCTTCCATCCTCCATAGCTGTGTGGCAGCTTTTAATAAGGATTCCAAAGCTGACAGGCACTTTGAAAGATTAATCAAGTCTTGGGAGACTCCCCATACTTGCCCAAGTCTGCCCACAGCTTAAGGAGGCAGATCATGGCTGGTGCTGGCTGTCTGGGAGGAGAAATACACAGGGGTGAGCTGCTGAGGGTTCGCAGGGGTTCGGGAGAACCCCTAGATAAGATTCTGCTGAGGGTTCGCAGGGGTTCGGAGAACCCCCAAATCCCACTCCTGGCTGGCCCCACCCACACCACCCCTCCCCTCCCAGGAGTCCCCACGCGGCCCGTTTTGGATGCAGGTAAGTGAAGGGCATACACAGAGCCTTGGGGAGGGAGAAAAACGGGCTTGCCAGATGTTCAGAGAACCTCTGGAGCCCAGGGAGGCTGTTTTTACCCTCCTGGAGGCCCAAGGAAATCCTCTGGAACCCGGGGAAGGCAAAAACAACCCCCCACCATAGTGCAGGAGGACGACTAGGCCATGACCTCCATGGCCACGCCCACCCAGCAACCGGGCAAAGAACCTGTTGCTAAAATTTTTGAAGCTCACCTCTGGAAAAACACTAGGAACAGGGGTGGGATTCTAACAGTTCGCACCTATTCGCTAGAACAGGTTGTTAACATTCTAAGCAGTTCGGAGGACCAGTTGTTAGAAGAAATTACTGGCCTAATCCTGTAAGGAAGGCAGGAAGGAAACATTCTGGTGTTGCTTACAGAAACTGCCTCTCCGTTAACCATTATTACATTCTTGGCAGAACTAGACTTCCTGTCTCTGGAACCTCTCTGGAGTTTTTCTTTCCTCCTTTGCTGGTACTTTGCTTGTGTGGAGTGACCATTCAAAGTTACAATGGCACTGAAAAAAGCGACTTATGACCATTTTTCACACTTACGACTGTTGCAGCATCCCCACAGTCATGAGAGGCCAGGCGAGGAGATGTGTGCCTCGATGTGAATGATATTGAGTTGGCCATGCCCAGCCAATAACGTGAGCACCAAGCCACACCCACCAACTAAGCCATGCCCAAAGAACTGGTTGTTAAGAAATTTGAATCCCACCCTTGACACACCTATATCTTCTCTTAAACCAGTGCTTCTTAACCCTGGCAACTTTAAAATATGTAGATTTCAAATTCCAGAATTCTAGGAATTGTAGCCTACATATCTAAAGTTGCTAAGGTTAAGAAACACTGCCTATCACTGTCCTACAAGACAGTTGTAAAGGCAGGACCACGAATGAGCTTCATTGCCTTGCTAGATTCTAGTTTGGTCATTAATATAATCTATGCAAGTGTCTCTTTCTGCTCATGCTATTGTGGCTCAATATCTCGGGGGCTGCCACAAAGAAGAGGGAGTCAAGCTATTCTCCAAAGCACCTGAAGGCAGGACAAGAAGCAATGGGTGGAAACCAATCAAGGAGAGAAGCAACCTAGAACTAAGGAGAAGTTTCCTGACAGTTAGAGTCATTAATCAGTGGAACGACTTGCCTCCAGAATACAGATAGTCTTCAACTTACAACAGTTGATTTAGTGACCGTTCAAAGTTACAATGGCCCTGAAAAACGTCACTTATGACCATCCCCACAATCATGTGATCAAAACTCAGGTGCTGGAAGGAGAATAGGGTACCATCTGAGGGCATGGTTATAAAGAAAATAATAGACTGTATAGAGATGGACAGACAAAGAAGATTCAATATACTATAGAGTCTGGGATGCCTAGTATGAGTGGTTTAGATTAAAAAGAAAACAAAATGGCAATTAGGAAAAGAATGAGGAAATATGTAAATATGTTATAGAGAAGTCTAACAAGCAAGATGGAAGATATTGATTTATAGCAAGAGTAAGATGTAATAGTAATGGGATAAGCTCTGGAGCCACATGTGGCTCTTTCGGCCCTCTGCTGCGGCCCCCTGTTGGCTGATCCCACCACTGACTGGTCCCTCCCTTCCCCGTCACTCCATATTCCAGAGCAGGAGGTAACTGGGTGGGAGTGAGTGACCTCGAGTTGGCCACACCGACCCAGTCACACTGCTTGTTAAATTATTGGCTCCCGGTGCTTTCTTTTCTGTGGGAAACTGGGTCCAAATGGCTCTTTGAGTGTTTAAGGTTGCAGACCTCTGGGATAAGCAATTCTATATTGAAAAACGCAAGGAAACGTAAGAAATGTCTTGATGTTGATAACAATGTACAAAGTTTTGATTTTTAAATTTTGGAAAACTAATAAAATTTATTTTTAGAAAAACTCAGGTGCTTGGCAACTGGTTCATATGTACAACCATTATGGTGCCCTGGGGTCCTGTAATCCCTTTTTGTCACCTTCCGAGGAGCAAACTCAATTGGGGTAGCAACAACTGCAGCAAGACAGGTTGTAAAACAAGGCAAAGCTCCCTTAACAAATGTCTCGCTTAATGACATAAATTTTGGGCTCAACTGTGGCTGTAAGCCAAGGGCTACCTGTACTCCAACACTGGAAGTTTTAAAAAAGAGACTGGACAACCATTTGCCATTCGTCTGAAATGGTGGGTTTCCTGCCTGAGCCAGGGGTTGGACTAGAAGACCTCCGAGGTCCCTTCCAACTCTGTCTATTCTGTTCTGAACAAAGGATGGACTATGTTGTGAGATGAGATGAGTCTTCGTCACTGAGCCCTTGAAGTCACAACCAGGGATTTTTACTTGTAGGCAATTTTGATATATCCCTGTGCCAATGGCTTGTGTCTCTGGATTGGAAATATGTTGTTTTGAGGTAGTGAAAGTGACAGCATGTCATAATCTTGTACCTTATTTTCCTTGGAAGGGAACCTAGCCTGACCCGGCCTTGCAGTTCCTAATATGTCTTTGTAGCTGTATACAGACAAGATTAGAAACTCAAATATAGGACTGAAGGCATGCCAACGTTAGGAGTTTGAAAGACAACAGAAATTTGCCATCATAACAAACACAAAATCACACACTGAGAGGCTGACAATTCTCTTAGCCCAGTTGTTGGCCCAAAAGAACAAGCAACGATTGGCTGAACCTGGCAGTTTTCTGCTGGATAGCAATAGCACTTAGACCTATATCCGTGATGGCGAACCTGTGGCACACATGCCAGAGGTGGCACGCACAGCCATTTGTGCTGGCAGGCGAGCCACAGGCAAACTTACCTCACAGCGCATGCGCGTGCCTCACAGCTGATTTTTTGGCTGGTTGGAGGCCTTTTTCGGCCTCCCAGAGGCTTGAAAAAAGCCTCTGCAGGCCGAATAATAGGCCCGTTTCGTCACTTACCAGAAGTGACAAAACGGGCCTATTATTCAGCATGCAAAGCCTGCAGAGGTTTTTTCAAGCCTCTGGGAGGCCGAAAAAGGCCTCAAACCAGCCGAAAAATCAACTGTGAGGCAGGTAAGGGGGGGATTGCGCATGCATGCACAGGATGCATGGGGAGTGCACGCATTACCTTCTGGGTGCTGGCATATGAGCACAATTTTTGGCACAGGAGCCCAAAACGGTTAGCCACCACTGGCCTGTATACTGCTTCATAGTGCTTTACACCCAGTGGTGGGATTCAAATAATTTAACAACGGGCTCTCTGTTCTAATGACTGGCTGAGTGGTCATGTGACTGGGTGGGCATGGCCAACTTGATTTGTCTCATCCTTAGGAAATTTCTCCTTAGTCAACTCACAATAAAATAACACAATAAAATAGCACTGTTCCAATATTTAGAATAGAATAGAATAACAAAGTTGGAAGGGACCTTGGAGGTCTTCTAGTCCAACCCCCTGCTTAGGCAGGAAACCCTACACCACTTCAGACAAATGATTATCCAACTTCTTCTTAAAAACTTCCAGGGTTGGAGCATTTACAACTTCTGGAGGCAAGTTGTTCCACTGATTAATTGTTCTGTCCACAAAAATGAGGGAGTCAATCTATTTTCCAAAAAGCACCAAAAGGCACAAGAAACAATGGATGGAAACTAACCAAAGACAGAAGCAACCTAGGACTAAGGATAAATTTCCTACGGGTGAGACCAATCAACCAATGAAATAGCTTATCTTCAGAAGTTGTGGGTGCTCCATCACTAGAGGCTTTCAAAAAGAGTGAGGGAAGTACACCCCAAAAGCACAGTGCCAGGAACCACTGAAACAATGCAGAACTCTTAAAACAGCTATTCCTCTTTAAAAAAAAACAGTCAATCCCAAAGCAAACACAGCAGCTGAGAGGGAAACTAAGAGCAGCCGTTCATGCTAATTGAAAGTTTGAGCATGCTGCCAAAAGCCATTAATTCTATTATTCTATGTTCTCTATGTTCTAAATTGGGTGCTTCATGGCAGAAGCAATACAGCTGGTTGGGCCACACATGCATTAAATTTACAGCCTGTCTGATTAAGTTGCATCATTGTCCACTCCTGTATCTTTTCCCCCAGGAAGAAACAAGAAGTAGCCAACACTGCAGCAGCTATAAATGTCTTGGGGAACTCCAAGGAGTATCAGCTGATCACAGAAGTGTTACTTAATACTCTTTATAATGAAAATCCTTATAATCTTGTCCTTGGGGAACTCCAAGGAGTATCAGTTGATCACAAAGGTGTTGCTTAATACTCTTTATAATGAAAATGTTTGTAATCTTGTCTTTCTTCCTGAAGGGAAGATGTTAATCCCATCCCTAATGGGTGATTGATGGGTTTCCCTGCCCTAATCCTGTACATCAACTCTCTTTCAATTTGTTTTATTCTCTATCCGTTGACAGAATAGATCCCATACCATATAATATTCAGTTTCTTCTTCTTTTTTGATTTCTAGTATCAGTCTATTCATTTCTGCACATTCAAATAATTTTTTCTATTATTTTTCCCTCTCTCAGAATTTTGTCACTCTTCCAATTTTGGGCAAATACAATTCTAGCTGCTGTTAAAACATGTATAATTAAGTAAGTCTTTTCTTTACTATAGCCTTCTGGCACCATTCCTAATAGGAATATTTCAGGTTTCAGATCTATGTGTTGTTTAATCATTTTCTCCAACCAAATATGCATTTTAGCCCAATGCCTTTTAGCCTCTGTGCAAGTCCACCACATATGATAATATGTTCCTGGTGTCCTGAAATTCTTATTTGGCCATGGCTTCCAATCTTCTACTGTTTCCCATCCCATTCTACAGTCGACTTCCTCCTGAGCTTTCAAGATGGGTGGAAGAGACATCTAGAGCCTTTTCTTGTCTGAGCTTTTCCCTGAGGAGCAACTATTGTGGGCAAGGTGCCTCTCAGGTTCACTGGAGCAAAACCTCCCACCAGGTGTGAGCCCACAATTCTTCTCTTGTGGTGGGCACCACCCAGCTCAATTTCCGCTCTGCAAAATGTTCCCTTCTATTCAAAGATCTCAAGTGTCTTTGTGTTCCTGCTCACTTCCCCTTCACCCTGCTATGTCCCTGTTGTAAGTCAAGAATTACCTGTAAAGCCTTTTCTCCAACCTGCTGCTTAATATAGTCTCAAGCTACAGCACCCAATGTGAATTCTTGTACTTGTTATAGAAATGGCTAGTATTTGTTAAATTGATAAACTAAAACATTGAAAGGCTGTAATTCCATGTCGTACTACTTTGCTGAAAAAAGATGGAAATCCCCACTTCTTTTTCTTCCCCTCCTATGTACATTTTTCTTTCCCCTTTCCTCCTCTTTCATTTGTATTTTATATTATAGTAATTTTAATATTTTTTAAAAAATGTATCCTTCTGGTGCTGTGGCTCTCTAGCTGCTTCTTCCTTTTCCTCTCTCCCAAGCACTGAAACCAAATCATAAAAATCTCCTTGTCTCAACAGAACAAACATCTGAAAAACAAATTAGACGTAGACAGTGGTGGGCTTCAAATTTTTTAACAACCAGTTCTCTGCCCTAATGACCAGCTGGGTAGGTGTGGCTGGGTGGTCATGTGACTGAGTAGGCGTGGCTAACTCAATATTACTTAAGTCGAGGGGCACTTTGCCTTGCCTGCCCTCTCATTACCGTGGGGACGCTGTAACGGTCGTAAGTGTGAAAATTAGTCATAAGTTCCTTTTTTCAGTGCCATTGTAACTTTGAGTGGTCACTAAATGAACTGTTGTAAGTCAAGGATTACCTATACAAAAGTACAAAAAGCTTCTTTGCTTGCAAAAAGCTGCCCTAAATACCGGTCATTAGATTAGAAATGGGGCAATACACACTGCAGATCAATGAGTCACAACTGTCATGGAAACCTAAACTATTCTGTCTGAATACCTTCCTTTTCCTCCGCAATACCTGCAACCCGGAGTTACAAATCAAGCTGGGTGCCAGAGCACCTTGAGGAATTAAAATAGTTAAAATGCAGTGGTAACTATCAGCAGCCAAGTTACTCTTGCTCATAAAGTGAAACCCTTTAGCAGAGAGGTCATTTAAACTCTCCAGAAAGTGGGTGGACATATTTGGGTTACAAAATGCTAAGTTAAAGGGACAAATTAACATCTTGAGTGAGGGCTAATCCATTCTTCCTTTGTTCAGACCATGCTGCAGGAAATTTTTGCCTATGAATATAGCTAGCTATCTCTTTATCTCTTAAGTGCTGACATCTGCTGTGGGCTATCAAGGAAGGTGAGGGCTGCTTTCTCCCTCTGAGAAAACATGTTTCTCCATTTCTCTCATTCAGGGAAATATATTCTTCCTTTTTAATATTTCTCAAAATATTTCATTCTTCTAGGAGATGCTAACTTTCTACAATTGATGCCATGTTATTATGCCATATTATCATGAGAGAAAACTAAAACAAATTGGAAGGAGGATCCACTTATTATTAGTGAGCAATTGTGTGCCTTGCCCACTCTGAAGCAATGCAAGAGATTCCTATCCCAAAGGTGCTTTTTCAAGACGCAACTGGACTTTCTGGAAACCAAGAAAGTCCAGTTGCCTCTTGAAAAAAGCACCTTGATCTGGATGACTGAAGAATCCCCATAGACAAGAGAGTCCTGTGCTCAGTGAACTGACAAAGCACAGTTTCCCACCCAGGAGAAGCAATCATTAGATCCATTTGCACCACTTAAAGTTACCAGCTTGTCTCACTCACCTGACAAGATATCCTTAGATAATCATCCAGATTTAAGAAAAGATCACATGCCCCCAAAAAGTCAATAAAAAAATCAGACAGAATGCCAAGCTTGTATCCTGCTTCTCAGCCATTTCTTCTATGGCTATACCAACTCTTCTGTAAATAGCTGTTCTAGCCATGTTGCAAATATACTCCAAAACAGGAGTCTCCAACCTTGGCAACTTTAATACTTGTGGACTTCAACTCCCAGAATTCCTCAGCCAGCTGGCTGAGGAATTCTGGGAGTTGAAGTCCATAAGTCTTAAAGTTTCCAAGGTTGGAGACTCCTGCTCCAAAAAGCTTAAAACAACCCTTGAACAATCTTTAAAAAGTCAAGCCCTAGGAATAAAAGTACCACAAAGAACTCGGGGTGGGGACGACAACGACTCCAGAGAAACTCAGTCTACAGACAGAAAGTCTGGGCCTACTGCCAAGAACCATTAAGACTTTCAATATAACAAGCTTAATTCAGAGGTAATTTCCGAAAACACTTAAAGCAGCAGGGCAATTAAGATAGAAATATCGGCATACCAGAATGTTTCCTTCCTGCCTCTCTTGCAGGATTAGCCCTATAAAGTGGGAATAGAATAGAATAGAATAGAATACTTTATTGGCCAAGTGTGATTGGACACACAAGGAATTTGTCTTGGTGTAAATACTCTCAGTATACATAAAGAAGGAACATTCGTTAAGAATCAAGAATCATAATACAACACTTAATGATAGTCATAGGGTACAATCAACATCAAATCATACTAGGAAACAGGATACAAGCAACAAAGTTAGTCACAAGTGGGAGGGGATGGGTGATAAGGAGTGATGAGAAAAGATTTCTTCCAACAACCTGTTCTCTGAACTGCTCAGAAAATTAACATCCAGTTTGGGAGGATCGGTGTGAACCAGTAGCAGCCCACCTCTGGACTTAGAAATTAGAATAACTGTATTGTCACTTTAAATATACACTAACCAGCATACATTAAAACAAAATTTCACTCCATACAGCTCTCAAAATGCATGCAGCATGCACTACAGAACCATGACAAAAATATAAATAAATAAAAAAATTATGCATATACCCACATGTATTATATGCTACAAAGAAACACCACAGTCGAGTTTGGATGTATATGGTGAGAAAAAAGAATCTTTCAAGTTTACCAGATGGATGGCATAGGGAACAAAGCTGTTACAGAATCAGGTAGTCCTGCTAGAAATAGTCATGTAAGTTTGAAACTGCCAAGCTAGGTTGAAGGGAAAATTTTTCTGAGGTAAATTTTGAGCACTGAAAAATTTCAGGTCCAGGTCTCTGTGCATGATGTGAAACCAAACACAGGTTTATAGCTGTGAATGTGGTTATAAAACAATTCTTCAGTGTTAAATGGTTGAGCTATCAAACCAGTTACATATATCACTATCCGAGGTATGCATAACTGTTAGTAAAATCAAACTTTTTCTGGCTATCTTCCTGAAAACAGTAACTGAAACCACTGGCAGAACGTAGATCTTATTCAAAGGACTAGACCGGGGGCTTTCAAACTCTCTTCCTGTAGAACAGAGAGTCCTCGACATATGTTCATTTAGTAATTGTTCAAAGTTACAACCTCACTGAAAAAAATGAATTATGACCAGTTTTCATGCTTACAACCGTTGCAGCGAAGTCAGTGGGGAAACCGGATTCACTTATCAACCATGTCACTAACTAAACGATCGCAGGAATTCACTTAACAACAGTGAAAGATCATAAAATGGGGACAAAATTCATTTCACAAATCTCTCACTTAACAAACAGAAACTTTCGATTCAGTTGTGGTCGTAAGTCGAGGACTATATGTACCCAGGGGTGGGCTGCTGGGGATTCGCGGGGGTTCGGGAGAGCCTCTAGCTAAGATTCTGTGCAATTCGGAGAATCCCCAAATCCCACTCCTGGCTGGCCCCGCCCACCCCGCCTCGCCCCTCCCAGGAGTCCCCACACAGCCCATTTTGGATGCAGGTAAGTGCAGGGCATGCACAGATGCTCAGGGAGGATGAAAAACGGGCCTCCCAGAAGTTTTGGAAGGCCAGAAATGGGCCTGTTTCCTGCTTCCAGAGAGCCTCTGGAGCCCAGAGAGGGCAAAAATGCCCTCCCACTGTGCTGCAGGAGGCCGACTAGCTACACCCACTATAGCCACACCCACCCATCAACTGGGCAGAGAACCCTTTGCTAATATTTTTGAAGCTTACCCTTGCATGTACCCTAACTTTCAGTGAGAATGTGACTGATTCTCGGGACAGATGAAAGGATAAATTCATTCAAACAGAGCCAATTTGCTAGCTCTAGATTATTGCCTCTTGGTTGTGGGATCTACTGATTTTTTTTTCTTAGTAGGTTTTGTTGCCTGAAAAAGTTTCAAAATCCCTGGCTTAGATGTCTTTCACCCTTCCTCAGATAAGCAAACTAGAGATACAGAACGGACCTTCTACATTGGCTGGGGAATTCTGGGAGTTGAAATCCACACATCTTCAAGGTGCCGAGTTTGAGAAACATGGTCTATTTGATCGTTCCACATAGTGAATTCTGCTTTGGATGGGATGTCTTGGATTCAGTGTATATATTTTTATTGTCAAAAGTGTACCCTTTCTGCTTATCTGAGCACCCATGTAAGCAATTAAACAATACGAATGATAAAACACAACAGCAAAATCTGTGTAGTTGCAATCAAAATGAAAATAATAATAATAACAGTGGCATTAAAATAATTATTACATTTGGTTTAAAAAAAGCTACAAATTACTGTATATAAACAGAGAGCGAACCTTGCACACTCTAGCACTGAATAGACTAGACTAGACTAGACTAGACTAGAATAGAATAGAATAGAATAGAATAGAATAGAATAGAATAGAATAACAGAGTTAGAAGGGACTTTGGAGGTCTTCTAGTCCAATCCCCTACCTAGGCAGGAAACCCTACACCACTTCCAGTGTTAGAGCATTCATAAGGTCTGGAGGCAAGTTGTTCCACTGATTAATTGAAATTAGCTAGTGTCAGCCTTGGAAGCCATATTAACACCAGAAGCTTCCACGCTGCTACATTCCAGAGCCTGGGAAATTGGGAGGAGGGGTTTCATAGAGTGTATGCAGTTAGACATAATAGCATTCTTCTTTTCGGTCAAGGTCATGTCATTCCTGCACCTGGTTGAGGAGTGGTTAAAGGATTGTCCTCCAGTTGAGACGGATGATGATTGGACCATGGGATGGACTGAGGGGTGCAGGGGGGTGAGTTTTTGACTTTCAATTATTAAGAAAAACCCGGAACTCTCAAATTTGGGTTTTCCCCAGATGTGCCAGTACGACAACTCTAATAAAATGAAACTTTGAGAACATGCCTGTCTCGGAGTTGTGGTGTTAGAGTTTGTTCTTCTGGAACTCTGACAGGTAGTGAGGTAATGAAACGTTTGCAGGCAAACAACCAAGCCCAGAGAGAATTCACAGTTCAACCCTGAGCTACAGATATTTTTTTCTATAGCAATTCTACAAAGAGTACTGAAGATTACTACATAACATAGATCACATTACTAATTTCGAATGATTAGTAATTTATAAGTTATTTATAGTTAGTAATTTAAAATAATTAGAAAATATAATTACCAATGCTGTTGAGATGAAACCAGAGCTTTTCTTATTGGGAGTTATGGATAGCCAATTAAAAACGATTTTTGGAAGATTGATTTGATGTACGTCATTACAGCAAGATTATAATATGCCTAAGGATGGAGAAGCACTGAAATACTCATAATGGAGGAACGGATTGTGAAGTTGACGAACTAGCTGAGATGGAAAAACTTGAATTGTTTGTCAGGCACTAAAAATAAGTACTTTTATAACAGACTGCAAACCTTTTATAGACTGTTTGCTGAACACTGGAAAAATTAAAATGGTGATTTGTGGAATCTGAGGATTGAAAAGGGAATGAATAAAGGGATAAAGGAATTATTGTAATGTTAAGAAGGAAGGCATAACAATTAGTTTTCAACTGCTCTTAAAGAAGGGCAGAAGTTACTTCTTTATCTTTTTCTTTCCTTCTTTTTTTTAATTGTATCCTCTTTTGCATTTTTCCTTTTCTCTGTTTCTTTATAGTTTACTCAACCTACGGCCACAGAGAAATTTGTTTAGTGAGTTCTCCCCCATTTTATGTCTTTTCCTGCCCTATTCATTAAGCCCGGGGTGTCAAACTTGATTTCATTGAGGGCCGCATCAGGGATGGATTTGACCTCGGGGGATTTGGGTGGGTGTGGCTAGGGTGGGCGTGGCCAGCTTGACATCACTCGTGTCAGAGGCGCCTGTAGTGGCCTGAGCACTCTGCCAGTAAAAAGGGCTCCCAAGCTCTGTTTTCGGTTGTGACACCCTCCTGCAACCCTCCGCCAGTGAAAACGGAGCTCGGGGGGCACATGTGGCATATAGGACAGAAATGGAGAACCTGTCTGTCTGGTGTTCACAGAACAATCTGTCACTGAATGTCCATAAAACCAAAGAACTGATTATGGACTTCAGGAAATATGGACAGGACCACGCACCACTCATCATTAACAGAGAAAGAGTGGAAACTGTGTCTACGATCAGATTCCTTGGCATCCATATCTCAGGTGATATCTCCTGGTCCCCTAACACCAAGGCCATAGTGAAGAAGGCTCAACAGTGGCTGCACTTCCTGCGGGTTCTCAGGGAAAACAATTTGGAAAAGAAGCTGTTGCTGGCTTTCTATAAAGCCTCTGTGGAGAGCACTTTGACATACTGTCTGGGTGTGTGGTATGCAGGTTCCTCAGCTGAGGACAGGAAACTGTACAGAGGGTGATAAACACAGCTCAAAAGATCATTGGTTGCCCTCTGCCCTCCCTGGAAGACTTAGCCAGGTCTCACTGCCAAAGCAGAATCCAGGCCATCATAGAAGATCCCTCACACTCTGGCAATTATCTTTTTGACCTGCTGCCATCTGGATGGCACTTTAGGTCAATAAAATCCCACACCACTAGACTAACAAATAGTTTCTTTCCCTGGGCCATCCGAATCGCAAATAAATATAAGTCACTACCTTATTAAGATGTGAAAAGATGTAAAACCGCAATACCTCATTCAGATGTATAATAACATATTACAGTACAATCCATCTCTTGTGTATTACACTCGGCAAAGCGTCACAGTCAGTGTTGGATGTATATTTTGTGTATATTTGTAGATATTGTACTTTCAAATTGTAAATGGAGACGTGGGCACTCTATTTTTCTTATTTTCATCTTTAAGTGTTTTGGTTTTATTGTATTGCAAACAGTTGCTGGGGTGCATCCTCAGTTTCGTTGTACTTGTAAAATGACAATAAAGTTCTTCTTCTTCTATCTATATTTGTTTTTTTACTATGATAAGACTTTATTTATTTTTTAAAGAAATGGCCATTTTATAATGGAGAAGTTTGTTTTTCCCTTGCTCTTTCTTTCCAGTTCTGCTTTTTTGGGAGAACTAAAGTGGCATAGCTGGGTGAGTATACTTAGATTTACCCCGTGGTGGAGCTAAATATAACCTGTTGGAAGTTGATTGACTTGAACATAAGATCCCCTTCTTGAGGTTTCATAATACCCCTAGATTGCTTCTACTGACCTGGTTAAACATGCAGGGAAACAAGACCAAGTTTTCTGGTGAAAATGAATACAGCAATTTCCCCTCCTACAGGCAGACACATATTCAGGCCTATATAGTTCAGTCTTGTGGGTGAGTGGAAACATCTGCTTCTCCACTTCTAGTTTGTGTGGTAGGTCTCTATTTCCTGGTGGAAGCAGAAGTTTCAGTGAGCTTTTTTTTTTCTTCTTTTGACATCTGTCAGAAGCAGAAATGCCTCAGATCCCAAAGAAGGCGGACTGTTGAAGGTAGACTCTCGAGTGTATGGAATGGTGAAAGAAACCAAAACTTACAGAGGACATTTGGTGGGATAAGGGGAAGAAGGTAAGAAGAATCTAAAGAAGTTCTAGAAGTTGACGGAGTTCAAGTGAGAAAACCACCAGGAAAGAGCCAAAAGTAAGATCAGAGGATGGCAAACTGTGGAAAGGCTTTGGTGAATGAGGAGGTGTGGTCGTGTGTGGTGTGCCTTCGAGTCTGTGTTGACTCTTGACGATTGCCTAGACAAGTCCCCATAGTTTTTTGGCAAGATTTCAGAAGATTTCAGCCATTGCCTTTTTCCTAGGGCTGTGAGAGAGGGACTGACCCAAGGTCACTTAACTGGCTTTATGCCTAATGTGGAGAACTTTCTAGAGTGGTGCCTTCACCATTACACCAAAATGGCTTCTCGAATGAGGAGGTACATGGCTTTTCATACAATTGTATTTACGGAGTGTATGTGAAGCCAGGGATGGAGTACTTGCTGAACTTGCTCTTATGAGGAATGGAGTACTAGTAGCAATGTGGTTGGTTTTTGGACTTGTGATAAGTAGAGCTTGCAGAGTGGACCCTGCATATTGTTACTCTGGGGATAGCGCTACTATAGCAGATCCCACATGTCTGCTGTAGTAACGCTGTCGCTTAAATCTTTTACACTTTTAAAACACCATCTACGTGTTTTACTCCAAAAAAGGAGAACTGTGTGTTGTGTAACTTCTTGGATTCTTCATTGGGGCAGTAACAGGAGAGAGATTTCCCTAAATCATTTTGTCCATCCATTGACATCCATTGGTGCAAATTTCAGCGAAAGAAAAAAAAAAAGATGAAATGTGTAGTTTTGACATCAGCTTTTTGTACTTGGTGAAATAATAATAATAATCATTTTTTTAAAAAAAACCAGCATAATAGAAGAGAAAGAATTGGAGAAAAATCACAAATTACCAAAATATAGATTATAGAAATATACATATAGAAATAGATCGATTAAACAAAGATTATTTATTTATTCATTCATTCATTTATTCATTTATTTATTTAATGTCTACCCTGCCCATGTCCCTTAAGTACTCTGAAATGGTATACCGGTAGGTCTCTTTCTTGAGCAGGGGGTTGGACTAGAAGATCTCCAAGGTCCCTTCCAACTCTGTTATTCTGTTATTTTGTGGGGTTTAAAACATTTAATACAGGTGCTTTGGGTGCAATCCCAAAACAACCGGAGCACCACTTGAACACCATTGGCATTGACAATCTCCATTAGTCAATTGCAAAAGGCAGCTTTCCTTGGAACAGCTTAAATCCTGTGACATAATTAAACACCACGAGACAACATCAGCCTATTGCAGGTCCTTGGGGAGGACTTGATAGGTGGATAAAAATGCCAAGCCCTGTCTACGTATCTAATTGTGCAACTAGCTATAATAATAGTTATAAAGTAGGCAGGGTGATGTTGCGATCCCCATGTTATCATTTGCACTCTTTCTGTGTCTCCGTCACTTCTATCAGTCTTCTTCTGATATTTGTTCTCTATGTTTTTGTTTTTCAGAAGACTTCCCCTATAACGCTGGGCAATGTTTTCTATTTGGGATAACGTTTGTGCGAATGGTAAGTGCTAATTAACTTGTATCTTTTGTGTTGTGATATCTAACTTCTTCAGAAGAGGAATCCATGTTCTGGAACCGAGGATGACCATTTGGGGGCTTTACAAATGATGATTTCATTGCAAGTTGAAGCCACTGTTAAGCCAAGCACACTTAACCATAATCCCTTGACAAGTCATCTTGGCCATCAGAATTTTGGAGGCACATCTTGAGTGTCACAACCTACTGAATATAATAGTTGTAGGTGGTAGGATGCTGGTAACAGTAACAGACAAGAGATAATCAGAGTTGGAAGGGACCTTGTAGGTCATCTAGTCCAAGCCCCTGCCCAAGCAGGAGACCTTACACCATTTCTGACAGATGGCAGTCCAATCTCTTCTTGAAAGTCTCAAGTGATGAAGCTCCCTCAACTTCTGAAGGCAAAGCTGTTCCATTAATTGATTGTTCTCACTGTCAGAAAGTTTCTCCTTATTTCCAGGTTAAATCTCTCCTTGTTCAGTTTCCATCCATTATTCCTTGTCTGGCCTTCGGGTGCCTTGGAAAATAGCTTGACCCCTTCCTCTCTGTGGCAGCCCCTCAAATATTGGAAGACTGCTATCATGTCTCCCCTGGTCCTTCTCTTCACCAGACTAGCCAGGCCCAGTTCCTGTAACCGTTCTTTATATGTTTTAGTCTCCAGTCCCCTAATCATCCTGATTGCTCTTCTCTGTACTTTTTCTAGAGTCTCAACATCTTTTTTATAGTGTGGTGACTAAAACTGGATGCAATATTCTAGGTATGGTCTTACTAAGGCTTTATAGAGTGGTATTAGTACCTCACTTGATCTTGATTGTATCCCTCTGTTAATGCAATTTAGGATTGCATTGGCTTTTTTGGCTGTACCCTGCTGTACATTGGTAGCTTCTAGATTAGAGATTGAACTTGCATAGAATAGCATGATCGTGGTTGCTGCTTATAGTATATTGCCCGAAATTGATCAGTTTTCTCCTTATCGTTATTAGGAAATGCTTCATGAAGCAAGGGAATGACTAGCAATTTAGTAACCGAATAAAAGAGTTGGGAGGGACCCTGGAGTCTTAAAGTTGCTAAGTTTGGAGACCCCTGGTATAGATTTAAGGATGAACAAAATGGCTAAAATGTCAGGAAGTATGAATTGGTGTAGTCTAGATTGTTGTGGCTGCATATGGAAACAAGAATTAGTAGATTGATGATAGTTGGATATTAAAATTCAATGAACAGCGATGATGAAAGAAACAGAAATGAGTTTGGGGTAGACATTGTACAACATTCTAAATCAGGGGTCCCCAAACTTGGCAACTTTAAGACTTGTGGACTTCAACTTCCAGAATTCCTCAGGCTGGAGAATTCTGGGAGTTGAAGTCCACAAGTCTTAAAGTTGCCAAGTTTGGAGACCTCTGTTCTAAATGAATGTGATCTGTGGGACATAAATAGCTAGAGAAGGATATAATGAGGAACACGAATGGACCAATATGATGAAAATGATTATATGT